>OU745263.1:7500-10000 GCA_916618015.1 Xestia c-nigrum | reverse complement strand
AAATATATATTCATAATATAATTAAATATCACTTATTTTAGAACCTTTATCATTACTACTTCTTTTTTTTTTATTCGTTTTTGTTGCATTTTTTCTGCGTCTTTTACAAAATGCATTAGCACTTATTAGTGCATTTCGGGGTTCAACATGACTAAGCGAATCCACTAGCGCTGGCAACCGTTCCATCTTAACTTGAACCAGTTTCTCATTAAACAGACTCAAGTTAATTTTTTGAGTACTGCCAGCGCTAGTGGTCTTCTCAACGTATCTGATTTTCACTTTGGCCGAATTGCTCTGGAATTTGTGCCTGGAAGTGGTCGCATCGCCAACTTTAGCAGTAAGCTATCGAAGCTCTTGCGAATGCGTCCCACTTCCTTCGCACTGGGCATTCCTTGCTGAATGCGTTGTGCTCGGTGGCCCCTAGTTTTTCTCTGGTGCAGTTCACGCAAACCGCTGCTTTGCCGATCTGTCTATCCGGGCAGTCTGCCCTGACGTGTGGCCCACCACAGTGACTACACAGATCGGCTGGCTCCGTGCACAGGCGTTTCCCGTGCCCGTATGCCAAGCAACGGGTGCACTGCACCAGAGGCGTCTGATCTTCAACGCGAACTCGCTGAAGGTCGATGCGGAGTTTTCCCTCCTCGATCGCCCTTCTCCAGACCGTAGGGGACACACCAAGCACAACGTGATTCGCGTGCGGGTTACGTGTTTTCCGTCTATATTTTATAACCACCCTCTGTTCATCATCGCCGAGCCCGTGAAATATCTCCCGGTTCTGATTCTTAAGGGCCCTCAGCACCTCCTCGTCACTGTGCATGAGTAGCACATCCCTAAGAATCAGAAGCGGGTCCCGATTTTTCACGTCCTCGACGACGAGGTTCTCTCCGGCCTTCTCCAAACGAACTTTTAGTTTCCTCCTCTCCTCCGTCGTAGCGCACCCCATTATAACCTTTTGGTCCTTGGCCTTGCGGACCCTCTCGACACGCACCCAACCCTCCTTCGCGTCAACTGCCTTTCTAACCCGTTCCAAGATTTCGTCCCCCGTATCCATCTCATGGGTCGAGGAAACAACCACCGAGTGCAGCGTCGTTCGCTCCAGAGCCTGAGCCCCGGTGTGGCTCTTAATGACGCCCGCTACACTCGCGTAGGTTGTCTCCACCGCCCCTTCCCTGCTGGCCAGACTGTCTCGGAGTGCGTCGAGTTTCTCGGAGTTGTCTCTTAACTCCGAGATGTGCTCCTTTAAGCTGTTTAGGAGCTCAGTCTGGCCAGCAAGAACTTCGGCGGAAATGGGATGGGGTCCAGGGTCGGTTAGGTTAGGTTAGGTTAGGTTAGGTTAGGTTAGGTTAGGTTAGGTTAGGTTAGGTTAGGTTAGGTTAGGTTAGGTTAGGTTAGGTTAGGTTAGGTTAGGTTAGGTTAGGTTAGGTTAGGTTAGGTTAGGTTAGGTTAGGTTAGGTTAGGTTAGGTTAGGTTAGGTTAGGTTAGGTTAGGTTAGGTTAGGTTAGGTTAGGTTAGGTTAGGTTAGGTTAGGTTAGGTTAGGTTAGGTTAGGTTAGGTTAGGTTAGGTTAGGTTAGGTTAGGTTAGGTTAGGTTAGGTTAGGTTAGGTTAGGTTAGGTTAGGTTAGGTTAGGTTAGGTTAGGTTAGGTTAGGTTAGGTTAGGTTAGGTTAGGTTAGGTTAGGTTAGGTTAGGTTAGGTTAGGTTAGGTTAGGTTAGGTTAGGTTAGGTTAGGTTAGGTTAGGTTAGGTTAGGTTAGGTTAGGTTAGGTTAGGTTAGGTTAGGTTAGGTTAGGTTAGGTTAGGTTAGGTTAGGTTAGGTTAGGTTAGGTTAGGTTAGGTTAGGTTAGGTTAGGTTAGGTTAGGTTAGGTTAGGTTAGGTTAGGTTAGGTTAGGTTAGGTTAGGTTAGGTTAGGTTAGGTTAGGTTAGGTTAGGTTAGGTTAGGTTAGGTTAGGTTAGGTTAGGTTAGGTTAGGTTAGGTTAGGTTAGGTTAGGTTAGGTTAGGTTAGGTTAGGTTAGGTTAGGTTAGGTTAGGTTAGGTTAGGTTAGGTTAGGTTAGGTTAGGTTAGGTTAGGTTAGGTTAGGTTAGGTTAGGTTAGGTTAGGTTAGGTTAGGTTAGGTTAGGTTAGGTTAGGTTAGGTTAGGTTAGGTTAGGTTAGGTTAGGTTAGGTTAGGTTAGGTTAGGTTAGGTTAGGTTAGGTTAGGTTAGGTTAGGTTAGGTTAGGTTAGGTTAGGTTAGGTTAGGTTAGGTTAGGTTAGGTTAGGTTAGGTTAGGTTAGGTTAGGTTAGGTTAGGTTAGGTTAGGTTAGGTTAGGTTAGGTTAGGTTAGGTTAGGTTAGGTTAGGTTAGGTTAGGTTAGGTTAGGTTAGGTTAGGTTAGGTTAGGTTAGGTTAGGTTAGGTTAGGTTAGGTTAGGTTAGGTTAGGTTAGGTTAGGTTAGGTTAGGTTAGGTTAGGTTAGGTTAGGTTAGGTTAGGTTAGGTTAGGTTAGGTTAGGTTAGGTTAGGTT
>OU745263.1:0-2500 GCA_916618015.1 Xestia c-nigrum | reverse complement strand
CTAGAAGCCTTCTGAGGTTCACCGGGCACTTTGGTTAGGTTAGGTTAGGTTAGGTTAGGTTAGGTTAGGTTAGGTTAGGTTAGGTTAGGTTAGGTTAGGTTAGGTTAGGTTAGGTTAGGTTAGGTTAGGTTAGGTTAGGTTAGGTTAGGTTAGGTTAGGTTAGGTTAGGTTAGGTTAGGTTAGGTTAGGTTAGGTTAGGTTAGGTTAGGTTAGGTTAGGTTAGGTTAGGTTAGGTTAGGTTAGGTTAGGTTAGGTTAGGTTAGGTTAGGTTAGGTTAGGTTAGGTTAGGTTAGGTTAGGTTAGGTTAGGTTAGGTTAGGTTAGGTTAGGTTAGGTTAGGTTAGGTTAGGTTAGGTTAGGTTAGGTTAGGTTAGGTTAGGTTAGGTTAGGTTAGGTTAGGTTAGGTTAGGTTAGGTTAGGTTAGGTTAGGTTAGGTTAGGTTAGGTTAGGTTAGGTTAGGTTAGGTTAGGTTAGGTTAGGTTAGGTTAGGTTAGGTTAGGTTAGGTTAGGTTAGGTTAGGTTAGGTTAGGTTAGGTTAGGTTAGGTTAGGTTAGGTTAGGTTAGGTTAGGTTAGGTTAGGTTAGGTTAGGTTAGGTTAGGTTAGGTTAGGTTAGGTTAGGTTAGGTTAGGTTAGGTTAGGTTAGGTTAGGTTAGGTTAGGTTAGGTTAGGTTAGGTTAGGTTAGGTTAGGTTAGGTTAGGTTAGGTTAGGTTAGGTTAGGTTAGGTTAGGTTAGGTTAGGTTAGGTTAGGTTAGGTTAGGTTAGGTTAGGTTAGGTTAGGTTAGGTTAGGTTAGGTTAGGTTAGGTTAGGTTAGGTTAGGTTAGGTTAGGTTAGGTTAGGTTAGGTTAGGTTAGGTTAGGTTAGGTTAGGTTAGGTTAGGTTAGGTTAGGTTAGGTTAGGTTAGGTTAGGTTAGGTTAGGTTAGGTTAGGTTAGGTTAGGTTAGGTTAGGTTAGGTTAGGTTAGGTTAGGTTAGGTTAGGTTAGGTTAGGTTAGGTTAGGTTAGGTTAGGTTAGGTTAGGTTAGGTTAGGTTAGGTTAGGTTAGGTTAGGTTAGGTTAGGTTAGGTTAGGTTAGGTTAGGTTAGGTTAGGTTAGGTTAGGTTAGGTTAGGTTAGGTTAGGTTAGGTTAGGTTAGGTTAGGTTAGGTTAGGTTAGGTTAGGTTAGGTTAGGTTAGGTTAGGTTAGGTTAGGTTAGGTTAGGTTAGGTTAGGTTAGGTTAGGTTAGGTTAGGTTAGGTTAGGTTAGGTTAGGTTAGGTTAGGTTAGGTTAGGTTAGGTTAGGTTAGGTTAGGTTAGGTTAGGTTAGGTTAGGTTAGGTTAGGTTAGGTTAGGTTAGGTTAGGTTAGGTTAGGTTAGGTTAGGTTAGGTTAGGTTAGGTTAGGTTAGGTTAGGTTAGGTTAGGTTAGGTTAGGTTAGGTTAGGTTAGGTTAGGTTAGGTTAGGTTAGGTTAGGTTAGGTTAGGTTAGGTTAGGTTAGGTTAGGTTAGGTTAGGTTAGGTTAGGTTAGGTTAGGTTAGGTTAGGTTAGGTTAGGTTAGGTTAGGTTAGGTTAGGTTAGGTTAGGTTAGGTTAGGTTAGGTTAGGTTAGGTTAGGTTAGGTTAGGTTAGGTTAGGTTAGGTTAGGTTAGGTTAGGTTAGGTTAGGTTAGGTTAGGTTAGGTTAGGTTAGGTTAGGTTAGGTTAGGTTAGGTTAGGTTAGGTTAGGTTAGGTTAGGTTAGGTTAGGTTAGGTTAGGTTAGGTTAGGTTAGGTTAGGTTAGGTTAGGTTAGGTTAGGTTAGGTTAGGTTAGGTTAGGTTAGGTTAGGTTAGGTTAGGTTAGGTTAGGTTAGGTTAGGTTAGGTTAGGTTAGGTTAGGTTAGGTTAGGTTAGGTTAGGTTAGGTTAGGTTAGGTTAGGTTAGGTTAGGTTAGGTTAGGTTAGGTTAGGTTAGGTTAGGTTAGGTTAGGTTAGGTTAGGTTAGGTTAGGTTAGGTTAGGTTAGGTTAGGTTAGGTTAGGTTAGGTTAGGTTAGGTTAGGTTAGGTTAGGTTAGGTTAGGTTAGGTTAGGTTAGGTTAGGTTAGGTTAGGTTAGGTTAGGTTAGGTTAGGTTAGGTTAGGTTAGGTTAGGTTAGGTTAGGTTAGGTTAGGTTAGGTTAGGTTAGGTTAGGTTAGGTTAGGTTAGGTTAGGTTAGGTTAGGTTAGGTTAGGTTAGGTTAGGTTAGGTTAGGTTAGGTTAGGTTAGGTTAGGTTAGGTTAGGTTAGGTTAGGTTAGGTTAGGTTAGGTTAGGTTAGGTTAGGTTAGGTTAGGTTAGGTTAGGTTAGGTTAGGTTAGGTTAGGTTAGGTTAGGTTAGGTTAGGTTAGGTTAGGTTAGGTTAGGTTAGGTTAGGTTAGGTTAGGTTAGGTTAGGTTAGGTTAGGTTAGGTTAGGTTAGGTTAGGTTAGGTAGGTTAGGTTAGGTTAGGTTAGGTTAGGTTAGGTTAGGTTAGGTTAGGTTAGGTTAGGTTAGGTAGTTAGGTTAGGTTAGGTTAG